>CAJFCJ010000011.1:1273463-1302597 GCA_904063045.1 Dimorphilus gyrociliatus
AGAAAAATGGAATTTTCTGCAAACTATATGATCATGTACAAATTTTCCAGTGAAATTTACAGTAACAGTATTATTCCAAAAAAAATCTTCCAATTTTACAATAGTTCCTGATGTTAGAAATTGTCCATTGTCAACTATTTATTGAATAATAAAAAATTAGATCCAATAGGTCAAATAGGCCTAATGTATATTTTAAAATATTCTAAAAAACAAAACTGATACGAACGAGATAAACAAATAGCATTTAAATAGATAAGATTTGTTTCAACATAAATAATGCTCTCTCCAAACATTTCTATTTTGTTGCTAAAAAATGATAAATAATTTTGAAGTGAACTGACTTGTTGAGTAGTTAATTCTGAATTATTTATTTTCACATTTTCAATAATATTTTCAAATTGATGAGAAAATGCTAAAGAAATGAGTAAAAACATTTTTTTTAATGATAATTTTATGCATGAAGAGAGAGAAAGAGAGATATTTACTAAGATATTTTGAGAGATTTGTCAATTTTCCATAGAGAAATATTTCTGCCATTTTCATTATCATAAATTTTTGATAATTGTAATATTGTTGAATAAGGAAGTATTTACCAGAATAGATTGAATTACACCACCAAACCTGAGCTCCAAGATATGGATTATTCAAAGAATTTTTATCATAAAAACAAAAATTACTATCAGGATTAAAAGCTGTTTCTGGTAAAATTTTAACTGATCCATAAACATTTTCAAAGTAATAATCTAAAAAAAAGACAAAGATTACCAGTTTAGTTCTATTCAATTATTTTTCTCTTTTTTTCTCTAAAAATTACTCAAAGCTTACTTGTACTTGGATCAGCTATGAAAAAAATTCCATGGAAATCATGAAGTTCATTAAATTTTATTAGAATGAATGGTGCATAATAACGACCAATACTGTGACCTCTGCTATGATATATAGTTGAATAAATTCTATCAATAACTCTATTTATTTTAAATATATAGTAATGTTTTCCTCCAATTAATTGTACATCATTCATTTTTAAAAGTTGAAATTCTGTTTTCATGTATCATTAGGTTTAATTTTAAAATTTGAATTTTTTTAACCTCTTTCTTTTAAAAGTGTTCCTCTCACATCAATATCACATAGTAAAATATCACCTCCCAATGAGTATGATTTTAAGAAGAGAAATGATCCTATTGCTTCAGAACATGTATAACAATTATAATTTGTTTCTGATATGGGATATTTGATTGATTTATGTACTCTTTTACACAAAGAATTCTGTTCTGTCAATGAATTTCCCATTGTAATATCAAATTCTGAAATTCCTGTATCAGAAAAGAACAACTTTTACAGCAATATAAAAGGGTTGTTTTAGGAGAATAATTCTACCACTTTTTCCAGTTAGTAAACAAACACTTGAAATTGAATAAATATCTTCAAGGTCAACTACCCACCATGAATATTCTCCAGAGTCAGCATCAGTCATTGCACAAGCAAATGTATCCTATGAAAAAGAAAATTATTTTGTTCAGGAAAAAAAATACTCATTAAAAGAAGAAAAGAAAAAATAGAATATTTAAATCACATTTGTATCTTTAGTGATATTTTTAGGTGAATGTGTTGCAAGAGTTGCAAAATTTGAATCTTGTAAATTGTCTTGAGATCTATTGGTAGAACTTTGGAAAGCCATTTTTCCTTGTGCAATGTTGGTTGTACTCAGAACTTGTAAGATATTAATAGTGGCAAATCCTTTAAATGAAAAAAATTAAAAATTTTCTTTAAAATAGTATCAACATTTTTAAACTACCAAATAAAACATATGTTAACAAATTCATATTTTGTCCTTTCTCTCCTTTCTCTGCTCTGTCTCACTGTTTCCGGAGTAGTGATTGCATAGTATATGTGATATACTTTTAATTATCTTTTTAATTCACAAAAGCTACTTTGCAAAAAGGTTACTAAAGGAGATAGAGAATGTAACCTATAATTAACAAGTTATTAATGATTTTGACATGCAGTATTAATGTCTATTGGTCATTGTTCCATAACAATTATGGGGTTTAGAATAGTTCAAACAAAGTCAGTGTTATTTTGCATTTAGTGTAAGAATGAATCAAGTTAAGAAAATATTTGCTGAATGTTCTTACCTTTAATCTCAAATAATGGAATATTCCAAGATGAGTACTGATATCAACGGCATTAATTAACATAAAAGATGTTTGTTGACTAGTAGATCACAAACTTTTAATTAGTAATTTGTCATACATGAGTCCTTTTATTGGATGATTGACTCTACTCGTCTATGGTGTCACGGGGGTCGACAGAAAACGTCCACCATTGAGAAATTTCAAGACTAGATTTTCGACGATCCAGGATGCTATTATAAAGATTAATGAATTATTAATAAATTTCCCATAAACATTTTATAAAAAATCTATTTAAGATAGATTGCCATATGCTAATATCATAAAGTTAAAAAATTAAGCCTGTTGTTGAATGATGATGTAACTGATAAAGTAAAATTTGTACCAATGCCAACAGAGAAATTGTCAGCATTGTTAATAAAAGATATAGCAATTAGTCAATTCTTTCCATATTAATTAATTTTTCATTTAATGAACAATTGAATATTTTTATTAACCTTTAACAGATTAAGGATACTATCTTTACAAGTTTTCATAATCTTAGGATGATGGATGACAAAAACAACAAAAAAGATCTTATCAATTTTGGTTTGTATTTGAGAAATCTATTAACTAAAATGAAGAAATAGAGCGATAATACAGAATTTTCTACATTTTAAAATCCATTTTTTTCTATTTTCATTGAATGCCTTTCAATACAAACATATTTTCTTCTATGTCATTTTCTTTCTTCTCCAAATAATTCTGTCTCCTTCATTGTACAATTAATGATAATGGAGGCAATCCTAATACTACTCTGTAGGCCTAAAGATAATATTCCCCCTATGAAAAAATAATAATCCTGTAAGAAATGTCCTATAATTTCATTTTTTTCATCCTCCAGAGTCAAAATGAAGATTGACGACAAAATATAAAAAATTATTTGATACACTGTTGAATTAGGGTCACAGTAAGAATCTTTAATACCAGTTATTCTGTTTATTAATCAACTTAGACATGTTGAGGGAATTTTGATGGGAAAACTGTTGAATCATAGTTTATTTTCTTATGTAAAATTTGACCAATTACCATTGTATCTTTCTAATGACATATGTAGAAAACTGGGATATGATAATCTTCATTCATTCATTTCAATGAAACCAATTAATGTTAATGAAAAGAATAATTTCCTTGTATTACAAAAACAAAGTAGAAATTGTTGTATATTGTAAGTTTTTGTACAGTTTTTTCTTATTTTTGGTAATATATTTTTTAATCAACTTAAAGAATGGAAGATAGAACAAAAGAAAATATGGTTCTTCAATTGAGATGTTTCAGAAAGAATTCATCATGTATTTGATATTTTCCTACAGAGGATTTTTTTTTAATTATCTATTTTCTTTACAAAAATATCAGATATTTTTGCCTTAGAAACTCTTGGTGAAAAATATTGCTTATATTTAAGAAATTTTGGACAAAATTTTATTATTCACAAAAGTTTAAAAAATGCAAAAAGTCTTTGTAGAATGATGAATTTTTTTATGAAAATCAAATAGAAGAGAATGCAACTTATGGCGTTGAGTTTGTTTTATCAGCAAATCGCCAATATGTTGTTACATTTAAAACAAAGAAAAAAGAGTTAGCAGTTAATTGTTCATTTCAAGATCTTGATGGTATTCTTTTGATATTTAGAAATATTTAAAAACTTTATCATCCAAATAAAATTTCTAGATGTTGAATTAAAAACAAAGAATATCTATATAGCATTTTGGAATTCTGTTTTTTTTGGTTTCCATAATGAAACTTTTCAAAATTATTTTCTTAAATCAAAAACATTTGGGATTCTTCCTATATATTTCAACTCAATAATACATGAAACATTTGTATGTGGATTTATATGTGATTTAATGAAAATGACATTTCAAGAAGAAAATTGTAAAAGCTTTAATTCAGTTCAAAAAGTTGGTTTTTTTCTTTTTTCCAAAAACTGTGTTTAATTGATAATTAAAATATATATATTTTCTACAGAAACACTTTCTAGTCATAAGTCTTTGCCATAAAGAAGAAGATGGAAAAATATTTTGTTCTCTTTCTAAGCCAAACAATGAAGCAAAATACAAAATATTAAAAGTGATTTGTATAGAAATATCTGAGAACTGTAAGTAAATATTTCAAAAATTATGAACAATAGCTTATCCCTTTTTACTCCTAACTGTGAATTTACAAATTTTTTACAATGTGATTATCATATTTATACATCACTTTGTAGGATTCTTTTATCATTATTAGTAAAATATGGAACAGACCATTTATTTTAAAATCGTTTGTGCAGTTGACAGAATATTTCAAATTGAAAATATTGAATTCTATTTGACACACTCTAAAAAAAATGAATTCTCTATTGAAGGAGTTTTAAAAGCTAAAGAAAGAAAAAGCAATTTACATTTTTTCATTGAATATAATAAAAATATTCCAAGTGAAGTATTTAACTATTTTTGCAATGGTATTGGCCACAATTCACTCCACTCCCTTTCCTATCCATGGAGGATAGCAAGAAAGAAAAACACTTTTCTTGCTGAAATAACGTTTATTGATAGGAAATTCTGCTGTTTTTCGTAAGTATGTTAATTGAAAAAGTAAACAAAAGTGTGATTTGCTGAAGAAAAATGTAATCAATATTAATTGGTTGTTGGTTTCCAACAGACGAGTCAGAGTTAATCAAAATTCAAATGGAACATATCTTACCTGTTTTACAAAAAGTTAAAGATTTTAAATTTAGTTTTATTTTTCTAATCAAACTGAATTCGATTTAAAATAAATACAACTTTTCAGTATTAAAGAAGGAGAATTTTATAAACTTTACTTTGAAAGCAATTCAATATTTTACAAAGTATTTTCTCATTCTGAAAATAGAAAAGAACTTTGTGGGAAAAGTGGATTCATTCTGAAAAAGTCTAGATTACTAGATAAATCACCTTTAAAGATCAATGAAATTTTTTTCAATTCAACCACATCACTATTTACTATTAAAATTCCATTAAATAGCTTTCATGTTAATTGTTTATATTCTGAATTAGATGGTTTTTTTATAGTTTTCTTTTTAGTTTCAAACTAATTTTCTTTTCAATTATTTCAGATTTAAAAATTTTAAATTTTAGCCAAGCTACCTCTGTTGAAAAATATTTCTTTTCATTTATAAAAATAATTAATATAACTTTCTATATAAAATCAAAATCTTTTGGATTATTACTTCCAGATCCAAATGCTTTTAAGCATGAAGCTACTCTTTGCCAAATTATTTGTGGTTATTTTTCTATGGTATTAAAGGATGACACTTGTCGTATTGACTTTTATAAGTCTGTTGTGTGTATATTATCATTTTTTCTGTTGTTAAAAGATTACATATATAATCCCTACTGAAAAAAGTATCCACCATTATTACTCTGTAAGTACTATGAAAAAACTTTTGAAAACTGTTTCGAAGACTACCAAGATACCGTAACTACCTTTCTTAGTTTATTCGCGTATGTCGCACCAGAATGTGAAAGAGTAGATCTTCAATCTAATGCTAGTAAGTTTCTTTTTAAATATATATTATAGACAAAGTGGTAAAGTGAAAAATTTAAGGCTTTAGACTCTACAATAACTCAAAAAATATACTATACCTTGGACAGAACCATTCTTTTAAAAAATTTGCTGGAAGATTTCAATTTTTTAAAGTTATATGGTTTGATTTTGAAATGCTCTACTATTATGAAATTCAACAAATATGCATATCATTTGGATTTAAGCATGGAACACTTATTAAGGAAAAGCCACAAATTGACTTAATGGAGTCAAATAATCGAATGCTGACACAAATGTCATTTCTGTACAAATTTCAATGTAATAAAAGTATGATTTCACTTCAGGATTGCCTTATGAATTATAAACAAAAGTTTATTTATTAGCCCAAATAATAATATTATCGTTGTAAATATTTTATTTTTTTAGAACCCTTAATTCCTATAGAAAAAGATTTCTTGTAGTCTTTTTTGTTAAGTGTTCAAACAGGTCTACAATTAGTATGTTTATAAATTGAAATGAATAGATAAAAACATTTCAATTTCTATTTGCATATTAAAAATCTAATTGGTAGTTTAGATTGTCCTGGTGATAAAGTCACAATTATTGATGATATTTGCTATCATTCATTCTATTTGAAAAATCCAATGAATATTGAACAGACAAAATATTTTTGTGAAAGAAAAAATCTAACACTTTCAGATTTTCCAACGTTAGATAAACGCTTTATTTTTTTTATTCTAAGTAATTCATATGTATTGGAAAGTTCACTCACTTCTCGGGAAATAATGAGATTTTCAGCCTTGACAAATATTACTCAGATAGGCTTTGGTAATGTATTTATACTGTAAAAAACAACGTAAAATAACTGTTAAAGGTTTCTGTAAAAAAACAAACAGTTTATATAGAACGGAACATTCATATGAAGAAAAGATATCAAACAAGTAGTGGAATCACTGTGGACTTGCCAATTTTTATAAGTAACAATGTAAAAAAAAGAATATATACAGTACTGGACATTAGTCATAGTTATACAATAGTTATGATTTCTTCATTTTCTTTTTTCAAAGAAAAGATATATTATATTTAAAAATACTCTTTTTATCTTTATAGAAAGAAGATGTATGTTTTTGGTTAGAATTCTCCAAAATTTCAATATTTTATTGCGGTAGGCCTATTTTAAAAGGGAAGCATAAGTAATTGCTACAATCATAAAAATTTTATTTAAAAACAATTCTAATCATTTTATTTTCTTATTTTTACTGTTAATGCCGTAGTATTTTGTAGTATTTAAACTTGATGTACTCCCTCCCTCACAATATCACTGTTTTTGTTGCGTATTTGATCATTTCATTTTCCTGATGGTCTTCTAACAAACTTTCCCCTCCTAGGGTGCATCTTAACCTTTGATTCATCAGAAAAAGTTAACTTTTTTCCAAATCTGAATCTTCCACTTTCTTTTCTCTTTACAGAAGTCCTTTCTATATCTTATATGCCTCTTGAATAAAGCTGATTTTTTTACCACAATTCTACTATATGAATTATTTTTTAAATATTTGTTTCACTGTTGTCAATGAAAGTATTATTAGTTTGTCAGAGTTATACAATATCTGACAGGTTTGATTAGGATGTCCTTATAATTTGCCTTTCCATCCTTAGTGTCTACCACTCTTTGATTTATCTTCACTATTTTTAGCATTTGAAACTTCTTTTTTGTGTTTTGTGCTCTGGTTGGGCTGCATTTAAAAATCTTAGGCGCTTTTGAAATGAACATTTAAAGTTTTTAAAGAGAGTTTAAAATATAAATTCTTATTGTTTCTGATAGCTTCACTATTGTATTTTAAATTTGTGATTATGTCAGATTACACACATATGCACACACACATAAATGATTTTAAAGTCCAGTTAAAAGTGACACTACCCAATGTTGAGGGTAAATTTTCTGAACATAACTGATGCTTATTCCGTGCCCTAAAAAAGCCTATCACATTTTAAAAATTATCTTTTTGAGATTTAAAACAAAAAATATAAATTTTCTCTCTAGAATTGGAGGAATCTGGGGTAATAATGATTAATGGCCTGTACTCTATAAATACAAATAATATTTAATGTACTTTCTTACTCAAGCAGCCTCATAATTTGTTTGATAGTATAAATAGCAAAATAAAATTTAGATCTGACAAAAATGACGGATGGTCTGACTCTATTTGTTTATCTACAAACTTTCCTGTAAGAGTTTTAATCAGAATTAATTTAGATGGAAATACAAAAAAGTTGTATTTTTTTCATACACAATCCAAAAAATCTTTGCCTAATGTCACTAAAATTAATTATGTCCACACTTCTATAAAAAAAACTTTGAATAATCCGAATAATATCCTTCTATAAAAATTCATTTTATTTGAAAAAACATTTAGAAAAACATATAATTGAATATTTTTATTTTATTAGGACATTTCTAAAGTGTACAATATGGTTCGCGGTGGCTTAAATGGAAACAAAAAAGAGATGTATAATTAAAGTTTTTTCATTCAGTATGTTTTTGTTGATTTTGTTGATATATTAATCTCTTCAGGCTTCTTTTACACAATGACTTGATGATCAAATATATAAGTTGCTTAGAGAAAATGTCAATACCAAAAATTTGTTACCAAAGTTCCGGTATAAACTATTACAAAAAAAACAAAAATTTGTGAAATCATTCATTCTTCTATTTGAAAGTTTTTAATAGAGAAGATAATTTAGAAATTAAAAATGAAGAAAACCAAATGAATTTATTACTGAACATATTTTTTTGCCATGTTACTAAAAATTATATAAATAATATTTATCAATGTGATGGATACAATGATTGCAGGCATCATGAAGATGAAGAGGTAAAACAATGCAGATTTCGTGATTTCTATTATTTTGAATGCTTTAACTCCAATGAAAAAATTGACTATATGAAAGTTTGCAATTATCAAAATGATTGTTCAGATGGATCGGATGAGCAATATTGCAGTTAGTTTAAACAAATATCTATCTTAGACACAAAGTTAATTCATTAGTTAACAAAACAGAACATGAAAAATGCTCAGAAAATTATGAGTTAGTAATATTTTTACTTTGATTAATTATATAAAACTATATTATAATCGTTTCTATCAAAATGAAGAAAATGTAAAAATCAACAATGTGTTCACAATGATCACATCTGTGACAATGAAAGAAACTGTTTTGATCATAGTGATGAATTTTGTTGGCAAAAAAATGCGATAGCAGAAATATACAAGAAAGGTATTACTGTGGTTAGATCTTCAGAGCATTGCAATACTCTTTCTCTTGTATATCTTTACAAAGGTTGCAATAAAAAGTTTCAACATGAATGTGAAGATCACTGCATACCAAACTTTTACAAAAATGATGGAAAGAAAGACTGTAACAATGATGAGGGAGAACGTAGAAACATCTTTAAACCAAATAATACATCCTGCTATTTTATAAGAAATTCTTTAGGAATACTTGAAAGTGATCTATTTTTAATAAGTTATCCTTGCATTAGAACTTCCTGTCCACAAGGCCAATATTTATGTCAAAGAAATAATTATTGTATATCCATAGAAATGATATGTGACAACATTAAAGATTGCTATATGGGTGATGATGAAACTGACTGTGGTTGGAATCTTTGAATTCTTTTACTTCAATTATATTACCTAGAAAATATATAAATATATTCTATTTTAGACAATTTCAGTCCAAAAGGATATTTCAAATGTAGAAAAGAACAGGTTTTTATCACTCTTTCAAAAGTATGTGACAACATTGTGAATTGCTTGCATGGAAGTGATGAGCTTCTCTGTTCAATTAAAATAATTCCTTCAATACCAAACTGTCATTCATATAGAAACACTGAACTGTCTTGTCACTTTTCTATAGATGGCATTAAAAATGTAAATGATAATTTTCATGAAATTTTTACAAATGTCAATACTTTAAAGCATTTGAAAAGAATAACAATAAATGGTCCAATGCCAAATAATTTTCTTCAATTTCCTTCATTCGTGCTCAACTATTTGAGTGTTGAAAATACATTCAACTGGAATTTCACATCAGCGGCAAAGTTATAATTCAATTAGCCCTCTTAAGATGCGATCATTTTATAATCTAATTGGCCCTCCTAAGGTGTGGTTAAGATATAATTCAATTACTCCACCCAAGTGTTGGATGTTGTAACTTTGTGTTACTAAAGATAAATATGAATTAGACAATGTACCAATTTTAAAATGATGATTGGATATGAGAGGCAAACTTCAAAATATTTGAACAGTTTCTGTTCTACCTAAAATATGGCATAGCAATCTAATCATTGAGGAAGATCACCTGGAAACAATCTCCCCTGGAGTAAGCCTTGTACTCCTGAATGTTGGATGCTAGTTTTGGAATGTGGCAACCTGGTATTACAAACTATCTACTCTGCTATTGAATTTCCATATTGTTGCTTGCTTACGTATTTTACTTTTTAAAATATTTGAATTAAACATTTGTTTAAAGCTTTGAGTAGAAGCAGTACCTTTGTAACTTGCAAATGCATAAATTGGCCAAGCAAGAGCAGTACAATATGATAACTTATCATTACAATCTGGCCTTAATTGAGCATTCGTGCTTCTTGTAGTTTTTATCAAAAAAATTTGTTTAAGGTGTCTTTTATAAAGAAATTTTTGGATATATATTTACCTCTTTCTCTCTTGTGAGTCTATTCTTTACTCTTTCCTTATTAAGACCATTAGTAATCCAAGGTTAAAGCAAGGTTACTTGAAATTAGATCAATTATCGCTTGTATACATATTCAATTAAAAATTGTTTTAAAAAAATTATTACAGAAAGTGAATTTGAAAAAAAGTGAATACATTTTCCATAAATTATTACAGAAATGGAACATTTTTTGAATGACATTCAAATATTCAAACTAACCCTTTCTTAAAATTTTCCATCTTCATTCATTGAACTTTCCAATAAATATGAAAAACATAACGTTTTTCTTAAACTGTGATTGTCTCAAAAATATTTGCTCTGTTCAATAGTCATTGGACTTTTCACATAGAATGAATGATAACAGATGTCATCAATAATTATAACTTTATCACCTGGACATTCTTAATTATAATTTTTTATGAATGAAATTAGAATGTTTTCATCATTTAATTAAAGTCACCTATTGTAGACTTGTTTGAACATTCAACAGAACTTCATCAATCTATTTTTATCCAGATTTAAATCTGTTGGATGTTTTGGTCTTTTATTCTCTTTATATCTAGAAGCTTTTCTTCTTAGTGATTCTAATTTTGGCAAGTCTTCAATTTTAACTTTAATTTTAAGGAAAATATCTTCTGCTATTCTTTTACTAGTTTTTTCATTGTCACCATTTGCCATTTCTTTCAAATCTATTCTTGACTGAAGAACATTTTCCAGATTTTTAGGACACTTATGAAGATGGTCTTTATTTTTTACAATAAACTTTGATCCTTTTTGTAATATGTATGCAGGACAAAGAGCGTTAGCATATCTTTGAGTACATCTCTAGGTGATTCTATTTTTAGTATTTCTTTTCACGAAATATTAACAATTTTTGTGTAAAAGTAAGTCTTTACCTTTTGTGCTTCCGCCTACAACAATTTTGAAGTAATCTCTTTCAGTGTCTATGATAGTACACTGCTTTTTCATCTCAAGCGAAGTTTCATCACTTATGCCAACTCTCTTTGCCTTATTTTGTCTATTTTCAGTTTTGGTTTGTTGATAATTATCAATTTACTTTAATTTAATAGATAATTTTCTTTTCCTTACATCATGACAATCAGAACAACAATATGAATCTTAAAATATAAGTGATAAAACATTTATTATTACAGTATCAGACCACTTTTAAAATGGCTTCTTGTTGCTTTTCTTGCGAAACAAAAAATATATAAAAAGTATTAGGTACAATCAAAAAGTTCTGTACGTTTTGTATTAATAGTAGTTAGCTTATTTTAATAATTTTTTTTTATATTATAGCCTATAGTCTACTCTAGAAAAATTAACTATTCTATTCCTTAATAGTCCCCCCCCCCATTGTTTATACATGTCTGCCATTTGGATGGAAGTAGATCTATCCCATTCTGATAAAAGGAGGATGGTTTTCTCCTAAAAAATTCCCTCACATCTTTTTTTAGCTTATCCAAATTTTCGTAATCAACTCCTCTGATATGATCTTTCACTTGTCCAAACAGGTAAAAATCAGATGGGGCCAAATCAGGGCTGATGTGGACAGACAGACCATCCCTGATTTCTGATAAAATCAGTTGTGTAGAGACTGGTATGGGGTCTGGCATTATCATGCTGTAAAATAATCTGTTTTCTGGCCCTTATCCTATGCAGTCTCCTCCTTAGCCTCTTTAGGGTCTCCACATACTGAATGGAGTTGACTGTTTCACCATAATCCATAAATTCAACATGGATTAACCCTCAACTGTCCCAAAAAACTGTACACATCAGTTTTTCAGCTGATTTAGTCATTTTTAGCCTTTTTTCAGGTGCCCGTGATGTGTGTTTGTAGGTTAGGAAGCCCTCTTTGATTCTGGATCATAGAGATGAACCCAAGATTCATCCCCAGTTACTATTTTTTCTAAAAGTGATTCTTTTTGTGCATGTATCTATCAAGTAGTTCAATGCAATGACTCACCCTTACCTCTTTTTCATCCTGATCAAGATCATAGGGGATCCATTTAGCACAAATTTTTCTGTACCCCAGCTCTTTAATCATCTTTCCAACAGCCTCTTGACTAATATCTAATTTTTTGGCAATTGCTCTCTGAGATGTCGTTCAATCTTCCCTGATAAGCCTATCAACTGATTCTTTATTTTGATCTGTTAGAGCTGTCTTTGGACTACCAGATCTCAGCAAGTCTTCAAGATTTTTTCTTCCTTTTTTTATTTTAATAGCCCACCTTCACTCAGAGTTTCATTCCCAAAATAGCTTTTTAACCTTGTGTAAATATTTTTTGAAGAGGCCTTCTCATGGACTAAAAATTTTGTAATGGCTTGACAGAACTGAATGAAAGTTTTCACAATGAAAGTTGACAGATTAAGTAATAGATTTGGAAAGTATCAATAGTATTAGTCAGGCGGTTTTAAAATTACAGCAAAAATGTACAGAACTTTAAGATCGTACCTAATATTAATGCATATGTAGTCTATGCAAGAAAAAATTTCATTAGACATGTTTGTAAGGTAATTATTATTTCTATAAAATATATACTACATTATTGAAAAAACAACAGATATCTGTTAAATAGCAATTTCTTTAAAAGCCACTTTAATGTCTTTAATTACAAAATATAATAGTTTACTTAAAAATATTAACATGGTTTATAAATAATACATTCTGTTAGTCTTATTGACAAGATGATGTTTTATTATCTGTTAATGCACTTTTGTCTCTATTTAGAAACAATATCAAGTATTCCCATTAATCATAGATTAATGTTTAAAGTTTACATTGAAACAAATGACAATGTTGAAGGACACTTTGCTTTAAATTCATCCGATAAATCTGTATTGACAGCATTTTCTCCAATGTTCATGAATGAAAGTAATGTAATATGCCAGCATTTTGGTTATGATTCAATACATTCTTATTCATTTCCTTGTTCTCATGGTCTTAAAATAAGGATATCAGGATATATAAGTGCACCAGATGGAAAATGTTGCCAATTGTTAGTTCCAGATAAGTTTTTTTATTGACTATGTCATGTGTACATTCTCTTTGTTAATTAAAACTGTTTTGAGTTGTTCAAATTTTAACTTGATCTTTTCTCAAACATGAATGATAGCAAAAAATTTATATCCCTTTTAGAAAAGCCTTATCAAAAGTAAATAATTATGTTTCCTGTTTAAAATGCTATAAAAGAAATAGTACATGCAAGTTTTATTCATATTTATTATTAATAACTGTGCTAATTGAAAAAAAAAATTCACTTGAACAAATTAGTTATTTATGCTGTTAAAAAGAAATTCAATTTTTATGAGTTATATTTGAAAAATAGAAAAAATATTTATGTAATTAATAAAAGATCTGAAAACAGAAGAAATCTTTGCAAACAATCCAAATTTTTTATAAAAAATTCATATTCAACTGACAATTATACATACATTGTTTCCTATGATGAAAATATGTTATTGGCTATTAAAAAAACCAATGAAACAACAGCTGCACAAACAGTTATGGAATGTAATTATGAAGAATTGAATGGTATGTGTCAATAAATTACTTATTATAGTATTTTTTAAAGAGATAACAGAAAATGTTGACATTACAAATTTTGTCAAAAAAATTATATTTTCTGTTGACCTACTTTTTTTGAACACATTAAATGCATTATTTTTAAAATAATAGATGTTACTCTATCTTGGTATAATATGAATGAGAAAAGTCATATTATCTTTACATTAATGTTTCAAAAAACTAGATTTTTGAATATATTTTTTCTATCAAAAACTTTTGGATCATTTCCACCAATATTTAAATTTATTAATAAAAGAAATATTAATTATCTCTGCAAAAAGTTGTGCAATGACTTATTTTTAAGTGAAAATTTGGAACACTGCCAAACAACTTTTCCAGATGATAAAAATATGGTGTATTTAAAAAATATGATATTTTGTTCATATAAATCAAATAATATTTCAAATTGTGATTATCTACCTCATGATATAAAGGATTATCGTATTATAATGCCAAATTGCCTGAGAAAATTGAATAATACAAGTGAGATATTTACAAAGAACAAATCAATTAAACTTAAAATTGCTAACTTAAAATTAGATTATAAATTTTTTCCTCTAAACAAGAAAACAAATGAAATTGTTGGCAAACTTAAATATAAATTGCATAAACAATGGATTAATTTCAACTTTATTTATTATTTTGAGCATAGTATTCTTTGTAAAAGTTATGGTTATAAATATCCAGTATTTCTAGGACATACAGAAAAATTTCCTACATTTTTATCGACTTATTTATATTGTAAATCAGATGCTTTACACTTGAATGATTGTTATCTCTTTGTAAAAAGTATAGGGTGAGTTTGCACTTTTTTGGATAAAACTAAATATTTTTGAGTATGATATTCAAAAAATCCTTCTAACAAAATAGAAAAGTTCCATTTTCAAGAGTAGAACTTGCTTGTTTCCAACACAGTATTAATACCTAATATCTATCTTCTCTTTTATGTCATAAATTTCCTCTTTTTTTATCTCAAAGTTGATCTAGCTTGTTATGCCAAGAATTCTTTTCTTTATGAAAAAGTTTGTTACAGTTTTTTCAAATGGAATACATCTCTTACTTTTTCTGAAATGAAAGCTAATTGTGAAAAATTAAATTCAACACTAGCAGACTTTCCAAGTACAATGATTGTTAAAGATTTAGCTTTCATATTAGAAAGATTTTCATACTTATTTGGTTCAATTGATGAATATTTTTTTGATTTTAGAGCATATACTGGTAATGATTTTTAATTTTAAAAAAGTGACAAAAAACACCATTTTTTAAAAAGGGTTAAAAAAGAAAAATTTTAAAGGAAAAAAAATTTATGTAACTTTATCCAACATACCTCTTTCATTTTATTCAAGATATATTATGGATGACCTTGTAGTAATATAGACTATGAAAATAGAGGTCATAAACTTCTGATCAGGTCTGTTCGAAATTAGAATGTAATAAAAGAAACTCCATTTTTGTAAAACTTCATTGATATTTTCTTATGAAAATAAACATTTAAAAAGAGTGTTTAATGCACACCTGATCTGAAAAAGGCCTATATGATTTATCTATAAATAAATCGCATTTTATATAAACAGAAAACTAAAGATACTTCATTAAGATCCATCTTTTTTTCTCTCTTAAAAAACAAAGCTGTCATTATGAAAAAATTTAGTGGAAACTGTTTGGAATTCTCTACTGTAAGTGTTTTTCTTTGGGAAAGGGGGGAGGGATTTGTTGAGAAATCAATGCATTACTTTTTTCAATACATTTTTAGGATATATTGGCAGATGTAAATGAAATGATGATAAGTGATTTCAATATAAATCTTTTAAAAGACATTCTATATGTAATTTTTTATATTTATCTTCAGATTGGAAAGTAATACAGACAAATTGTG
This sequence comes from Dimorphilus gyrociliatus, assembly GCA_904063045.1. Taxonomy (NCBI): domain Eukaryota; kingdom Metazoa; phylum Annelida; class Polychaeta; family Dinophilidae; genus Dimorphilus; species Dimorphilus gyrociliatus. The sequence goes on from CAJFCJ010000011.1 coordinate 1,289,320, forward strand.
ATGATATATCAAATAGATATTATATTTGCCAAAAAATACAAAGTAAAAATGATCTAAATTCATGTTTTATATAAGAAAAAGCTAGAATTTAAATTTAATATTTGATTTAGATGTTGAAAATAATCAAAAACATAGTCTAGAAACTTTTACCAATATTAGTTTTATGGAAACTAATCTAAAAAATATTTTTATTTGTCAACAAAGTCAAGCATTTATCAATATAATATATGTTTGTGATGGTAAACCAGATTGTTCATTAGCTGAAGATGAGAAAAGCTGTTTAGTTCATTCAGAAGTTCCATCTTTTCATTGTTTTTCATCCAATTTATCAATAAGTTATACTTTAGTTTGTGATTTTGAAAAAGATTGTTCAGATGGTTCAGATGAACAGTTTTGCAGTATGATTATAATATTTTATATAAACATATTATTGGGATATTTATTCAACAAATTTAATATAAAATCACTTTTCTTTAATAGACCAAAGAGATTGCAAAGGGAATAAGATGTAATATATATATATTTGTAGTTAATGATCTAAACTTTCCTTATTGTTACCATTATACATATTTCATTTAAACTTATAGCATGCATTCTTTCTCTTTTTCTATATTGATTATATGTACTGTATCTACCCTAAATTATTAAGTAATTGTTATAAACTTCTACATTTTATATTAATAAAAGTTGGTGATTAGCCTTAACCTTAGATCATAACTTACTCTACAGTAGCACATTTAACAGCGTGAATTCGGTTAGACTAAGCTAACTTAAGGTCATGAGTCATTAAAAAAAAATAATAGTAATGGTGACTTTAATGTCAAGTAATGATAGTATACCCATTAGATTTTTATTCTATACTGCCTTTATAAAAAGAAAGTTAAAAATTGTTAAATGTCTCTCTCTTTTTAATAGATATAGAAAAATGATTATTTCATTCTTTCAGAAAGTGTAATAATGGACAATGTATAGACAAGACTAAAGTGTGCAACAATGAAAAAAATTGTTTTGATAATAGTGATGAAAATTGTTTGAGTGAACATGCTATTAGTGAATACTTTAAAACAGGTAACACTTTATAAATATTTGGTAATAATTAACCCATTCAGCAAAGGACAAAAAATACTGAACAGAATGTAGAACAAATGTACAATTTTCATGTCAAGAGAAATGTATCAAAAAAAATAGGATGTGTGACTTTCAAGTTGATTGTAGAAATGGAGAAGACGAAAAATATGAGTTTTGTTCTCATTATAAAATGGAAAGTCCTCCTTGTGTTTTAAGTTATGACTCAACTGGTTATCCTTCAAAGAAGATATATTCTCCTCTATATGATTTTTTTGAATGCAGAAAAATACATTGTGAACCACATGAATTTTTATGTGTAATTGGAAAATTTTGTATATCAATTGAGCAAGTTTGTGATGGAATTAATCATTGTTTATATAATGAAGATGAATTATTTTGTGGTAGAATGTTTTCTATTACTTTTTTTTGTAGGAAAAAGGCCATAAAAAATTTGATGATTTACAATTAATGACAGATAATTTCTATTTGAGTGGTTATTTTAGTTGTAGAAATGAGAAAAACTATATTATTAGTGAGAGGATATGTGATGGAATTATTGATTGTAAACATGGAAGTGATGAGATACTTTGTAATATTCAACAATTATCAAATCAATTTTGCCAACAGCAAAATGTATTCTATAATTATGAATGTATAACAAAAGATAAAAAGAATATACAAACTCTAGATATAAAAAGTTTTTCATCAATAAAAAAACTAAATATTATTGGCAATTTCAGGTTTAATTTTTCTGAAATTGCATTAGAAACTACAGCTTTATCAATCAGTTACAATGTAAATTTCAATATTTCTATTTTAAAAAAATTTCCAAATCTTATATTTTTAACAATTCATGAAAATAAATTTAATTTTCAACATAATGCTAATTTAAAATTACTTATTCTTCAATATCTTGATTTATCAAGAAACAATTTGATTAATATATCATTTATAGAAAATTTGAATTCCATTAATTTAAGATATTTGGATATTTCAAACAATCCAATAACAAAATTGGTTTCAAATAAGACTATTTTTGAAAAATTACTAATATTTAAAATAACCAATTGCTATATTTCAAATATTGAAATGTCATTTTTAAATACAATAAAAAACTTACATGAATTCCATCTTAATAAAACAATATTCCATTCAAGTGACAGTTTGAAAATTGTAAAATCTCTTACAAATATAAAAAAAATCTTTAATGAAAAGTATAATTTATGTTGTTTAGTTTGGAAATTTATTGGTAGGAATGTTGTCTGCTATCCAACTAGTAGTTTACTGACAAATTGTTCAAATATTTTGAGTACTAACTATATACGTGCATTATTTATATTGTTTGGAATTCTGGGATTGATTGGAAATATTATTTCATTAATATTATTGTTGTTACACAATCATTTCAGGATGATTTATAGACTTTTAATGAATATTGGTGATTTATTGACCTCAGTTTACTTTTGTGTGATTGCTTCTATTGATATATATCTTCAAGGAAGTTATATGGAAAATGATGATATGTGGAGAAATAGTTTCCTTTGTAAATTTATAGGAAAATTAATGATTTTTTCACTTATACTTTCTAGAACTAGCCTTTTTCTTATAACTTTAGAAAGGCATAGAGCAATAACAAATCCATTCAAAAATTCAAAAGTATTTGTAAATAAAAGAATCTTTGGTCTTGTAATATTTTTATTATCTTTAATTGTCAGTGTTTCACCCATCTTTTTCAAAAAAGTAATGTTTTAGCTGTTTTTATAAGCTAATTGGTGAATTTTCTGCTTTTTTTCTCTCTTAGAATAATACAGAAAGTTCACCAATTTGCTTTAATCTACATTTAAGAAGTGATATGGTTGAAGGTTGGATTTATATGTATATTATTTTTGGAGTATATTTTCTAATAATTAGTATACTGATCGGTTTCCTCTACATTCAAATTTTAATAACTGTAATAAAATCAAATTCAAAATTTAAAAAAAATAAATGCCATAATACAAAAAATTCCCAAAAATTGTATACAACAATTTCTCTTACAATTATTACAAATCTTTTTTCATGGCTTCCAATTTCAATACTTGGTTTGTTTCAGAGCTGTTTTCAGCAACAACAACTAAATATTGTCTTTATTTTTCAATACAGGAACATTATCAATTGCAATTAATTTCCATTTGAGGAATGACAGATATTTAATAATTGTCATTTTATGCTTACCATTCAATTCTTTAATTAATCCTCTTCTAAATTCATACCGAGATTTTGTTGATCTAATTAAAAGTCGAATAGATAAATATACACAAAAAAGGTTTTTTTCTATTTTTATTGTTTTTTCAAATATTAAGTTGATTTTTAAATATTTTGAACAGATTGGAAGCAGTTAAAAAGAATGAAGATGACAAGATCCTTACAAGTTTGTTAGATAAACAAATTGATTTCTTAATATCTGTTTTTTTGTTATATTTTTCAATAATTTAAACAGTTCTCAATTTTTTCAAACATTCACAAGATAATCATCTTTTTCAAAATGGAGCATTTACAGTATTCAACCAATTAAATATCTCCAAAGAATTTTATGATACATATCAGCATATAAAATTTTTGAAAAATATTATTGATGGTCTCTGTTTTTGTCATAAAAATTCATTAGCATTAGAGGGAGATATAACATTTAAACATATTGGTTATGATGTAAGATATAATGATTTTAATTCTAAAAAAATCCACCATATACACCTAGGCTTGTTTGAAGTGAACTTTAATTATTTTTTAATTAGATTAGACAACAAAGATTTTTTCTTAAATGGAAAGGATTTGTCAGAATTGATGACCACAATGCAAAAAGTAATATATACTCTTTTGGAGAACTCACAAAGAAAATTTTACAGAGGAAAAGATGCTATTGTTAATTTTTATCAATATCCAAATTTTACTGATATTTTTTTTAATTAACATCTTGAATACAAATATTTAATTAAAGAAGACAATATACAATATTCTTATCATAAGTTTAGTAGAAAATTTTCAAATTTTTAAATCATCATTACTACAATATTAAATTTAAATATGACAAAATGTTTTTCGTTCAGTCTCTCATTAAATGTAAAAAAGAAGCTAAACAAGTTCCATTAGCATATTTGGAACAGAGGGTTTGCTGTTTAATTTTATATTGAATAGCATACCCAGTTTTTGTCAAAATTTTAGCATAGTTTTCTAGTTTACAAATACTCAATACATAACTTATTAGTAAAACAAAAATTGTATATTTTAAAAAGATTTTTTTTTAAACTTACATAAACTACCAGAAATTTCAGTATAATCCATTCTATCTTTAGTTTGATCAAAAATTCCATTCATAATTTCTTCTTTCTTCTATCAAAACATGGGAACTGAATAAGGAATTATACATAATTATCTAAGAAGTACTTTTTTTCAGCTAGAAATTGAATTCTAATTTTAAGATGTTATGATTATTATGCAGATTTTAGGTTTTGTTGAGAAAGTCCTATATCATTGTTGTATAGACTGGTTAGGGTTTGGATAAGGAGGGTGATTGCTATTTAGGTAATTATTCTACAACTGGACTAAAATTGGTCTATTATTGGCCACTGGAAGGAAAAATATTTGAAATGCTGTCATATATAAATGCTCAGTTGTCAGGATATTGATGAAAAATAAGCTGCACAAAAGAAAAAAATACAGGAAAAAAAATCATTTATATCATTTTCTTGACTCCTTTTTTAAACATATTTAACAAAAATGATTTACAGGCATTGAGATTTTAATCTCTCTATCAAATAGCAATCACGTAGGCCTATCTTTACAGAATTATTAAAATGATCAAACACAATATATTTTAATTAAACCACAAAATTGTTGACATGTATTAATTAATTAATGTCCTTATTTAATGATTCATAAGAAAAACGAGTACATACTTGACAATACAGGAAGAAGTATTAGTTTCTATTTAAATATATTAATTCAAGTCTTTTTTGTTTATTTCAATGAAATTTTTTATAAAGTAGATGCTGATTTTTGCTTCAATATTGCAAAACAACAACTTATTATCAAAGTAAGAAGAGTAAATCAAATGACAGAAAAAAATTGATCTGAAGATACATCTACTGTTCTGTTAGTACAACCTTTCAACAAGAAAATCAGGTGATGTATTGACTACAATCTTTATTCAATTATTAACATGGAATTCACCTTTCAGTTAAGATTAAGATACTCGAATGGAACATTTTACTTATCTATTGCTTCTCCCAATATAGATTTTTTATAGCAATATATTATTTGACAATATTTTTTGACCATTTCTAGGCTACTAAACATTGGAAATGAAAGATTTCAAGTTTCTAGAGGGAAAAAAGAGAAGAAAGCTGGAAAATGTATATAAGATGACTGCAATAATAAATCAATGGAAATCAATTCAATTTGAAGTTGTCCCACAGAGAAAAGTTGTAAATATACTGATATATATATTTAGTTCATATTTCACAAGAAATGAATATTCTTTCAAACATGAAAGACTGTTACATCACATATCCAACTTATAATCTTTTCAAACATCATTGTTCCTTTGCCAATTCCACTGTGTCTATATTTAATAAGGTTCAATATTCTGTTTCCAATAAAAAAAAAGTCTTTCTAAAATTCCTTCATATCTAATTTCCAAATATTAATAGGTCACGACTTAGAAGTGTACATCTCACATTCCATCTGTAATGAAGATAACTCAGAGTTTAGTCTCATTTAGATTTAATCCTAACTCTTTATTAGAAAAGTTTCAACCTGCAGTAATTTGTAAAAGAATCCATTTTGCTTTTTCAATTCTTCAATAGTTCCTATTTCTACTATCCTCCCTTGATCCATAACAACTATTTTATCACTATCAATAATTGTATTCAATCTATGAGCTATGGCTATAATTGTGCAATACTTAAATTGATGTTGCAAAACATCTTGAATAAGATTATCTGTTTCCAAGTCAACATTGGCAGTGGCCTCATCAATCAATATTAAATATGATTTTTTTAATAATGCCCTTGCCAAACAAATCAATTGTCTCTCTCCAGTGCTAAAATTTTTCCCTCCTTCAATCACTGTTGATTGCAATTGATCTTTCAAATCTATTACCTTTTTTGATAATTGAACTTTATGGAGACTCATCCAAATCTCATCATCAGAGTACATGTTCAATGGGTCTAAATTTGACTGTATTGTCCCAAAAAACAAAACTGGGTCCTGTGGAATGACAGATACAGCTGATCTAGCACTACTGAGACTAACATCTCTTAATATATCAACATTATCTAAAATAATTTGTCCTTCAACAGTAGCCATTCTTAAAAGGGCTGATATCAGAGAGCTTTTACCAGCACCTGTCCGTCCAACCACACCAACCTAAAATATATATGATTTATCATAGAAAGCAAAAAAGACAACTGGGAATTAATGGAATAAACCTTTTCTCCAGATTTAATAGTTAAATTGATAGATGATAGTGTGTATGGTAAATTTGTATCATATCTCAATGAAACATTAATAAGCTGTAAATTTCCATTACAAGGCCAACCAGAATGTATTTGTGATGAACTCTCCTCATTCAAATAATCTTTGCTCTCTTCTAATGGAAGATTAGAGTACTCTTTAATACGATCAACTGATGTCATCTTAATTGTATATCATATAAAAAATTCAGAAATATTTAAAAGAAATGCCTAAAGATAATACATACAATTCCATCAAGTTTGATATAACTTTTAAGACCAATAACTAATTCAACAATCTTATTAGTAATGTAAACTATAGCCAAAGTATTAATAAATGCTGTCTCAGGAGTTGAGAAGTATACACAGGCAATATTTGTGAATAATTGAGTTATGAAAATCCAAGTAAAAAGTATCCAGCATAAAAACATGTTAAAAGCATTTAAAATATAGAAATAGTGCAAGTTAGTGTTAAGAGTTTTGTAAAATTTATCCATCAACTGTTCTTCTCGTTCAAAACATCGAATAATTGAAAGTCCTGCTAGAGTAGTATCTAACATTTCATACACAGGACTGGCTGTTGTACTATCAAGTCTCTTTAATTTACTTGAATAGTGTGCCATCTTTGCAATTGTAAAATAGGTGGTTATAAGTAATAGGACTACTGGTATGAGTAAGATGTGTATGTTGTATGCAATAAGAGCCAATGAACAAATCATTCCTCCAGTATAAATTAATATTCCATCAGCATTGGAGTACAAGTATACATCAATAAAAAAAATATCTCTGGAAAATCTGTTTAATATCCTACCTTTGGGATAAGTATTGAAAAATCTCATAGTAGTTAATAATACTTTGATGAACATTCCATTGTGAAGATTTATAGAACATAAGCAAATATTAATGAAATAAAGTATTTGTCTTCCAATTTCTATTAAAATTATGAGGAATAAGATGATAAAAACATGCAACAGATTACTTTTCGACCATGAACTTGTTGCAAAAATTTTAATTCTAGTATCAAGATAAATTTTCATTGTAAACATGAGACAAAATAAAGCAAAATATAGGCCTAGCACAATATAACTACCACTATCAAAATAGGCTTTATAAGTTCTCCAGCTGGAAAGCCCATCAGCTGTGTTTTCTTTCATATATTCCTCATCTTTTTGATAAAGAGCTACTTCTTTGTTTTGATTACTTTTATAATCTGTGATTGAAAGTTTGATTTTTTCAACTTGTTTTAGAGTACCATTTTCTAGAGAAAAGACTTTATCAGCCTGTTGCAGAAAGTGTACTTGATGTGATACAAGTATTACAGTTTTCTCCTTTAGGTAGTCAAGTATACAATTATTCATCACTTGCCTAGCAACAGTCCTATCTAATGCACTAAAAGGATCATCTAATATATAGATATCTGCATCTCTATAAACTGCTCTTGCCAGGCATATTCTAGACTTTTGTCCACCACTAAGAATAACTCCCCTCTCTCCAATAATTGTTTTGTCACCTTTTGGAAAATTTGCCAAATACTAAAAAAGATTAAAATTTTGTAATAAAAAAGGAATTTTTGAAAGTTTTTTTCCTTTTTTATACCTTTTGAAGTGAGCATATTTGTAAGACTTTGATGTACTTTTTGAAACAGTATTCATCTCCAAATAGTATATTATCTCTAATTGATTCATTGTAGAGCCAAGAATCTTGTGATAAATAGGATTTCTTTAATGGAATTTTGATAAATCCATTTATTGGATTAAGCTCTTCAAGAATTGTTAGGAGCAGTGTAGTTTTTCCTGAACCAGTCTTTCCATAGATACCAATCAAAGATGGAGATTCAACAAATAAGTTTACATTTTTCAAAATGATTTTGGAATTATACTTTTCTTTTTCTGTCCAACTAAAATCAACATTTTTTAAATGGAAAATATTTAAATTGCTGTTATCATTCAAAATTGACATTTTCATGCTTTTATTTCTTAATCTGTTGTTTACAAGTAATATATCCTGAATTGTAAAATAATACAATAAATTAGTATGTTAAAAAAAAGACAATTTACAAACTTCTATTCTCTGCAGACAAATGAAATACTCTTTTAAGCCATGAATAAATTTTGGAAAAAGGAAAAAAACATCACCATCTAATAGAAAAACAAGACCAATAAATCTCAAAACTGAAGGGAGGTTTAACGTTTCTGGCCTTGTTAATTTTGCAACAATAATTGAAGAGATAATGACAACTTTAACACCAATTATGTCAAATATTCTTAATGATATTGTATGTTTGAATGATTTCAAAAGGTTCAATATTTCTTTTCTTCTTAGGAAAGAAATTTTTTGTGAAAAATATTTTTCCCAAACTTGAATTTTAATAGTTTCAATTCCAGTTAAAATTTCATTCATAAAATGTATTCTTTTGTCAGTTGTAGCTGCAATCTTTGATCTATGAAGACCTTGTTTATATGCCATACAGGACTGAAATGCTGAAATACTAATAATTGTTAAAAAACATGTAAATCCTGTAGGATAACCATGAAGAATTCCAATAAGAATTGTTGTAGTAAATATGGATGTTATTGATCCAATGATTACACCAAAATGTTGAAGAACAGTTGGTATTCTTTCTAGATCATTGGAGAAAACTGTCATAATCTTTCCAGCAGTGTTTTTGTGTAAACATTCATAATCAATCTTTAAAATCTTTTCAAAAATACAACATCCCAAAGCAGATTTGAGACAAATGCCACATTTTGTTAATGAAAGAAGAAGATAATTTAAAATAATGCTCTCAAGCAATGAGCAGAATGCTGTTGAATTTATAATTTGAATGATATAAAAAACATTAATAAAACATAAAAACTAACTTATAGCCAGTGCAATGCAATAACTTTTTCCAGTTACACCTTCCAATAGTTCTGCCAGCAGATCATGCAATAAAAATGAAACTGCATATCTAGAGCATATCTTTAAAAAAGACATTTTTTTTTTGAAAAGTGTAAAAATGAATTGATACAAACTATTAGCAATCTGACAACCATTAAAAAGAAAATTGTTCCTTTAATCTTATCTATTGTGATCTTGAATAGTGAAAATTTCTTATCCAAATTAAAGCTTTCAATATCACTTAAAGAAATATATTTTTTTTGAGAAGAAAATTAGGGTTAGGGTTATATTTTCATTAAAATGTACCTTTTTATTTTACTGTGAGAAATTTTTGAATCCAATGATATCAATATTTCATAATTATCTAATCTATTAATCCAATCTTTACCTTTTAGCAGATTAAAAATCCATCTATATTTTTAAAAAATTAGGATTCAAAGTTTTAATTTAGAAATGTTAAAAACAAAATTGTAAACACTGAACAGTACTAATAATCTTGATATAGGATTAGATGTAGTCTCAGGATGTTGAATTTTCATTTTCTATTTATATTTATTCTGTTTCTTCCTTTTTGTAAACAGTTTATAGTTGTAACACACATATATTTAGAAACTGATGATAATCTCTTCAAAAAAAGGTAGGTAATATTGTAAGCCTTTATACAATGGATTTCATCGTATGAGTATTCTATAATTTAACAATTTAAAAATTAGTGTAAACTATTATGCTTACTTATTAGAATATCTAAACAGTTGATTACCAATTAAATTGATACATTCTGCACTTCAGTTTGATATGAAAGCTTTAAAGAAAATTTTAGACCCAGCTCAATACTATTCAATGTGGATGCTTTACACTAAAATTTTTATATGAAAAAAAAAGTAAATTTCTCTTTTGATATTCCTATTCATCTATTCATCTATAATTTTTTTTTGAATGAGTGAATAAATGGTTGGTTGATCAAAACTGATTTCTGAAAGACATACTAAATCTTTGGGCGGGGTACTAGTCCCTTCTCGCTCAATTTCGCTACAATCACTTTACTGTTGTCCTTAGTAGTTTGTTGATCACTCTTAATATCAAAATTTTTAAACTTACTTCGACTGGCTTTAAATTTTGTACAGGAACAGATCAAATTGAACTTAATCACTGCATTCAATTTTAACAAAAAAGGGTGAATGGTTCCAGAGCTATGTCGCCTTAGTAGGCGAAGTTGGTAGGTTTAGGTTTTAAGATTAGGGATTAGCAAAATTAGTAACTTAAGTAAAATCTCAACAGGAGTGAGGAGAATTTGGACTGCAGTAATTCTACTATTCACCTTTTCGAGCTAATACAGTGATAGACTTAATATAGCCATTACAAGAAAACCACCAACTTACAAAAAATTGATGACTGGCTATACATAAGAAATGAAAAATGTTTTGTGGCTTTTGTATTATAATATTTGCAATAACTAATTTAACTTCTTTCATCAATTAAAACATGGTTTCTTGACGGTACTTTCAAACATGCTTTTTTTTGTAACGATATAAAATATAGTTGGGAATCAGAAATAAGATGAAAATAGAATAGAAATGGCAAAAGATAAAAAATGTCATGAAATTGTTTTACAAGTTCAAAAGCTTCTTCACCAGAAATTAGAAGGTATTTTTTTTATGCTTTATTTTACCATACAAATCCAAAAAATTCCTTTTTCAATTTTAGTTTGATTTCATGATGGAAAATGATGTTCCAAATGGAATATTTTACTATCCTGACAATGGAAATATAACTATTCAAAATAATTTCAGTTAGCAATGTTTACAAATCATATTTTTATCAAAACTGGAAGAATGGAAAAATTGATTAGATATGATTGGTTACAGATATTAAAAAGATTTGATCTACTTCTCTTACAGGAAGTAGGAAAAGATGAAAAAGTACTTTCAGAGTATTCTGAGATTCTGTGTCTTATAAATAAAGAATTACACTTACTGAGAGAATCTGCATATTAAGCAATAGTTGGCAAAATATTTTGTTTGTTTTGAATGTAAGGAATAGGAAGCGCAAGATCATTTTTCTCGTCCACCATTGATTGCTACTTTTGCAACAAAATATTGTCAAATTGACAAATTCACATTTATTCCTCTGCACAGTCGACCAGATAAAAACGTTTCGCAAATCTAAAGGCTTGCCAAACACTTATACAGAATTACATCATCTTTTTCAAATCCCTGAACAATTAGAGGGAAATCAGGTTAGTTAGTAAATTCAATTACTTAAAAAAGTATTGCATCATTTTTTTTAAATATTTTAAATTTTCAAATTTCCAGATTAATTCAAATTTTTTTATTGGTGGAGATTCATGATAAGAAATTGATTGAATTTTATGATTTATCAGAAGTACAAATCCTCTATTTAGAAAAAGATAATGAAAAGAATAAAACACGAAAATATTCTTATTATTTTATGAAGAAAAAAAAGTCATTATTCTATGAATAACAAATTGGTAAAATCAATAAAAAATTTGCATGATAATAATAACTATCTGCTGTTCAAATGAAAAGTTAAGCATTACTCATTGAAAAAGATTAAGAAGAATCTTTTTAAGCTGCACATTGTCTTTTGTAGGATACAGGAGGGTATCTTCTCTATTGAGTATGGTAAGGTGAAGTTTCTGTTAGAATTGTTGATGTACTAATTGCATCAAAAACTGTTTTTAATTATTAGATATTGATGAAAGTTTTCTCAAAAATATTTATTTTATTCAATGTTTTTGCAGAATATAGCATATACTGTTGTTGATGTAGAAACAATAGTAGTTGTAGTGATTGATTCAGATGTCACAATAGTTGGTTGAGAAATGTCAAAAATGAGATTCCGAGGCATTGGGATGGATTTAACTGCATCTACTTGGTTAATCAATAAACTTGAATTGAACGAAAAAAAAATTCAAGCCAGGGAACCAAGAGCCCAAGAACATTTATATTCCGTAGCAGCGGAGTTAACTCACCAACAGAGCAACCACAGAGGCTCCACAGAAATTAATTCAAGAGTGAGAGAGGTGAAAAATATATGGAGAACTCTGAAAGAATTAGTTAAGGCGAGACTGCTGGAGGACGCCTTAGAAAGTCATCAATTATTAAGCCGATGCTAATGAAGCAGAATCTTAGATAAAATCAATGGAACCCTTAGTTGAATCGACCGATTATGGAAAAGATGAAGCAAAATCATTATTGCAACATCATGCAAGATTCGAGGAGATCAAATCTTACTCCGCTGATATTGAGAGATTGAATTGTTTAGCTGCTTTCATGACAAAAGTGGCCAACCAGCACTTGGATGACCCTACTAGTACATCTGATAAACAAGCAAAATATTTGAGCATAACCGAAGCAAATGACATAGAAGTTGAAAAAGAAATTCTTGAAGTTCCTGAACTTGTCAAAGTTGAAGAAATGGTTGAAAAAGAAGTAATAGAGGTTGTCGAAGAAGAGAGAAGAATACTGCAGGCTATTGGTCTATTCGGCTATTCGAACAATGATCTTGTTCTAAAGAAAAATGATACAGTTTTGGTCTTAGACCAATCTAACAATGATTTGTGGAATGTCTGTGCAATCCATGGTTCAAGTGGTTACTTTCCAAAAAATAGACTTCAAGTTACAAGCAATAAGGTAATAATCTTAAAAAAGTGGAAACAATGAGATGAACAATTAACTCTGCCTACGATCACCTATGCTTGTCAGGAAGAAGAGGACAAAGAATGTTGGAGGATACCGCCTTATACTATAGATTTAGGTGCTGAGTATGACTCCAAAAAGGAACAATTATCAGAAAAAGTTATTGAAGCTAAAATAAA